>BMAO01037903.1:0-15629 GCA_019973975.1 Trichonephila clavata
TGAACAGCTCCCTCCAAATCCTGTTAAAATAACATGCGTATTCTAGCGTTACAACTGGTCCAACAAATTTTATATAGGGGATATATCCGGGGAATGTCAGTCATGGGAAGTTTCTGAACATGGCGCAGAAAGTCTTAAGCTACTCGAGCTGTCTACTGGGACAGGCATTATCTAGAAGAAAAATTGTCCCTTTGGAACATCATTTAAGAAAGGTCCCAAGGGTGTCGAAGAATGTGATCAAAATCGTACTGTCCCGTTAAGTTTCGCATTCCACAATTATAGTGAACCGGCTGTCATAGGCCTGGTCTCCCAGCCAAGATCCGGCTGTCATAGGCCATGGTCTCCCAGTCAAGATCCGGCCACCCGTCTGCAATGTCACCTCAAGAATCATGCTTTGTAATACGCTCTATAAATCCAAGACTATTAGCTTCACAAATAGCTAGAAGTGTGACTGAGGTCTTGCAAAAAATATGGCTTTAACCACAATTCGAAGGGAAGTGAAAAAGAATGTCTATCATGGCCGAGTTGCACTCCAGAAACCATTCATCTCTCGAGTGAAAAGAGCTAAGCGAAACCTTTAAAAAAAACATCTAAATAGGACACATAATTATTCGAGAAGTGTTGTATATTCAATTGAAAGTAATTTTTTTTTGTAATTTGGCATCAAAAAGAACAAAAATATGTCTACAAAAATTCCTGGACAGATCTTAAGAAAGAGAATCCTTTTTCGACTATCACACATGGAGAAGGAGGCATAATGTTTGGGGGTGCATTAGAAGCCTTTCGGATAGTAATCTGGAATTTATTGAAACAGCAGTGTACAAAATTGATTACTTTAACTTATTGAAGTAAAATAACAGGGAAAGTGCCGAGAAACTTGCGGTGAGTGATGATTTTTACTTTCAGCGGCACAAAGGTACCGAGCAAATGGCTCCAATTGTGAAGCCGTGGCTGTTCTGACATGCCCCAAATCAATTCCATAAGCCATCCCAGTCCCCATATCTAAGCACAATCCAGCATTTGTAGGATTTACTCGAGTGTATAATCATGGAGACTGTAAAAACATCCAAAGAAATGCTCAAATCTGTCATAGTAGACCGAATGGAACAAAATAACCCCAAAAGAAACAACTAGCTATTTGAATTCCAGCCAAATATGTTGAGAGAGTTACAGAAAAAACAGAACAGTTTAAAATAATTTTAATTTAGTTACAATGCCTTGTTGTAAAGGGTTTCTTTTCCAAAGTACGCAAACGATTTGTGTCGTTCTCAAGTTATAATTTTTTTTTAATTTTATGTAATAATCAGGTGATTGTTGCTTATACTATTTGAATGTGCAACGTTAGATGAATCAATAAAAAATAGTATTTATTCAGAAATATTTCATTTTTAATTAGCGATCTTTACATAAATACGAAAGATGATAGTACGCAGACTTTCAGAGGCAAGTGTATGTTAAAAATATCACTCGAATTCGGTTATTAGGTACAGAAAAATTCGGGAAAACCTCTGTTAGGAAGTTTTATACTGTATATAGTTATTCAGCACAACCAAATCCTACTATTTTTCCTGTTTCTTAAGCCCACATGATGATTGGATCGATTATTGATTCCGAATACTAGTTTGTAAATCAAGTCTCCCGTCTATCGACATTTTAAATTCGTGGACTTAAAGCTTAGTCAAAAAGAAATTCTTCTTCCCTCTTCAAACCGGGAAAACGGCATCGATATAAATGTAATAAAGTGCATCCAAAAAAGAAAAAATAATGAAAATTCCTTAAAATTACATTTTTTCCTCCGATTCACGAAAGTATTTCCAATTATTTCTAGAAGGTCTGAAACTAACAACCAAATCATTAAAATAGACATAAATATTTTCAGAAATTGGAAAGAAAATGCACAATTCTAGAAAAACCTCCATTATACAATATTTTGCTCTTTCGGATTCAGTTGCAATGCATTCAAACCGATGCTCAAGTCTAGGGTTGGTTGATTGACTGATTTATTTTTTTTATTTAACGCCGCACTCTAAAATAACGCGAGGGCAATTGGCGAGGGAGCCCGTACTTTTGAAACTATTTCAAGTGGAGAGGATGACACCTGATCCAGAACTTCACTCCTAATTCCACTCACACAGCCAGGGATGTCTTAAAGTATAGGCCAACTGGGCCCGAAACCAGAGCCTCGACTCGTTCTCGAATCAGCCTCAATAAGATCACGATTTGAATAATTTCAACGGTCAAATGTTTATTTCCAGTTTATTCTCCTAGAAACTGGGAATTTTTGGACGATATGTCAACTGGCTACATATGTTGACAATTGTCCAGGTATAGGCCTAGGCCTGTTACCATACACCATCATTACTCATTCAGTTAAAAGGCGGCAGTCGGTCCAGCGGTTTATGCGATTGTAAGTCATGCACATTATCTGCTTCGGGTTATTGTTTGTACGAGTTTTTGACAACGTATATGCTATATACTGTCAACTTTTGAGGGTCACAGATGGGACCTACAATTGTATAGGGGTCCAGGTCTACTTTTGCATAGAGTCCCATGGATTCAAGAAGTCTTAAAACGTCCCGGTCGCCAGCGTGACGACTTAAGGTCACGACAAATTTAACGTGCTTCAACCTCTGTATAGGACAGGTCTTCAGTGGCATCAGGATTGGAGTTCATGACTTGCCACGCACGAGTTCGTGATGGTGACCAATCGGATACCATAGCTACAAATCTAGAGTTGAGAAGGAAAGTTGAATTTCCACAAAATTAATTTACATGTATGAAATTAAAATGGCTGGTAGATGGAAGTCATAAGTCTCCGTAATTGTCCGATCAAAATTTCAAAATTGTATGCTTTCTAAATTAGTGAAGAATATTGCACGATATTTTGAAGTTAAGGATCTTTAGATATGATAAATTATAGTTTAAGTGAACTAAGTAATACCCTTTTATAGTTAATCGAACTAGGTTGTAAAATAACCTTTTAGTCGCCAAATCTGGAAATGGGATTGAAATTAGTCGCCAGCTGTGGGACGGGATCTGAAAATGGGAAATCGTTAATCCACTTGATCCTGATCAGGACAATGGAACAAAATTATTAAATTATTGTATTGTCATCGGTCCTGAACAAGTGAAAAAATTTCGAATTAATATGACCTTTTAAAGTGGGTCAAATTGAGTTCAAACATTCAGTTACATATAATTGAAGCTTATAAAAAGGTATTAAAACTGTACATATTTCCATTAATCTTATTTTCGTAGCTATATTCAATTAGTTGCACTTTTCGTAAGCTTTTAACATTGGATAAATTTTATTTCTCATTTGGTTCAAAATGATTTTCAAACAGTTTAACAGAAAAATAATAAATCGCAATATTTGAGATATTCATTTAAATATTAGGAGACGTATTTTTTAAATCCCCTATATCTCACAAAATTACAAGCAAGATTTTATAAAATCCGAAATGGGGGCTAACTTCAAGATAAAAAAAAATCCAGTGAAAAGGACTGAACAGCATATATAATGGGAAAATTCTTTTTTAAAAGTTTATCAACTATACTAATTAATTAATTCATTATCATTGAAATTTAGTTTTCATTATATATAAATCATTAACATTTATTCCAATTTTGTACAGGTGTAAAGAGGATTGTTGAAATTTCTAGCAGTAATAGTAATAGCATTTCAGAAGAAAGTGATAACGATTTTTATGGATAGAACTGGCTTATGTAAAAAAGATGCGTGTTTATCAAAGTCGCACTGTAAAGCTGAATAAGGGCTTTGGTGACGGACCTCGAAAATTTGAACCATCATCCAGACACGAGAACACTGGCACCCTCCTCCCTCCTAATTTCCACTCCACATCATCGGAAAAATGTTTGAGACTAGAGATATTTGACGTACATCAGCCCCCTCTGCTGATCTTCAGAGGTACAAGGCTCAAACTCATGACATGTCAGCAACGAGTCCGTGATCCTGACCACTAGGCTATCGTTGCCCCATGTGAAATCAGAAGATTATGATGTTATAGACCCAAATGCTTAATCGCCATCAGGTGAATGAAAAAGTGATGAAATAGTACGATCGTCTTTTTTGTCTTTGCTCAATCCAGAAAAACTTTTGAAAGACCTGAATAAAAAGATAGCCTTTTATTATGAGAATTTTATAGAACATTGTGGAACAAACACGCAAGTACGCCTGACAGTCTTTTGACAAACCCTTCCCTTGAAAATGCATCCAAGATGTTTCGCATGGATTCACACCAATATAATCGAGAGGTTCGTGAATTAATTAATTATGCTATTTTCGAAGAAATTATAGGAAAACTTGTTATAAATTGTATATTTCACAAAGCAAAAAAATGATAAAATCCTTTTTGAAAAAAAAACTATGAAAAAAACAAATTTTGCCAATAAATGAAATTTTTACACTTTTCTTATTACAATGTTTTCAATCCAAACAGTGTACAACAAAAAACATTCAAAATTTATCCAATTTTGGACTATTTGAAAAATAAACTCAAGATTTTATATACTAAGAAGTTTTCATTGTAAAAAAGAAGTCAACAAAAGTTTATTGCCTTATCACATGCTAACACCTCAATAGAAAATGTATGGCATTTTGTCCTCTTTTTTTTCCATTTGTGATAATACACCTCTTTTCAAAAACTTTCTGATGAAGAGGCTCTGGTTGGCATTCCATAAAATCAAGTTATTTTGCGAAATATAAAGATTTACTAATATTAATCTTTTATAAGTATTAATCTAAATATATAAAGGAGAAAACAATCGACTCACTAGCTCATTCATCCACTCACCCATCACTATATCACCAGAACTATTAGACTTGACACAGATTTTTGAAAATCGACAACAAGAGGGGCGAAGGTGTGTTATTGATAAATATTCCTGTTTTTAAAATGTTAAGACCCACACACATACATGAAATTCGGCAAGCATTTTTATTTTGTTGGGTAGAGGTCCCTAAAAATGGATTTTTCGGTATTCCCCTTTGGAGGTGGGGTTAAGAGAGCGTGAAAGATTATTCTACTTCAATTTTAGAAATTCAAGTTCTGTCCTTTTTAAAATTAAGAAGTGAGAGATGTGAGTATTTTTTCAACACAATCGAACACTTAATGCTAATAGATATCAATAAGTTACACACACACACACACATACATTATATATATATATATATATATATATATATATATATATATATATATATATATGGAAGAAATTTATATAAAATATAGAACATAACGGGGAAAAAAATTAAGATCAAATCTAATGAAATAAAAATAAGAACCTAGCGAGTCAAAATGCAATTTCGGACTTACGACCGAATAAGTGGGGTTAAACTAGTTTGAAGGCGCCAACCTTCCCCCTTTGCAACTCGATAGGAAAGACCAAAATAAAATAAATAGAAATTTAAAGTATAAAAATTCTAAGTATAAAAAATCCAAAGTATAAAAAATCCAAAGTATAAAAAATCTCATAGAAATATGAAAGAACAACCGACTACTATTAGGCAAAAAATTCTCCCAAAATGTTTAAGCAGAAAAATATCAAAAGAATTACCCAGTAAAAGGATTCTTCCAAAAAGATTTTAAAACTTCTGCTCACAGAGCTTATTCCAGGAGATCCAACACTCTTGAAACCGATGGAAAGCTTTTATATGTTGTGATAAAAATCTAAATTGCTCTTAAACGCATCCTTTATACCAGCTTGTAAGGAAGACGCCAAGAAAGATTACATTCAAATTTGGTAGGCTATAACTTGGTTGGTTGTCACAAATGTAGAAAATTGGTTGGTTGTCAAAATGTAGAAATGTAGAAATTTGGTTTGGTTGCTAAAAATGTAGAAATTTTTCATATTATAGGATTTTTAAGAAGGGTGTTTAAAAAATAAACTGTGTGAAGAGTGTTAAAACAGAATCTTCACAGCAAAACCACTAAAATGCTGACTTTGAAATCCTATTGTTGTATGGTGGTTCTGAAATCAGAAATAGCAAGACGATTAATGTATTTGTGATGAATATATGTTCTTAAGAAGTTAAAAGGATAGTCATGATCTAAGCAGCACTGGAAGAATTTCTTGATATTACTTAATTTATCTATTTTGTTGGTAGTTAAGTTATCATTCCTAAGTAAAAAATTCAAAACAATATTTCTGTAAATTGATAGATGCAAATTGCTGTTCCATACAGGAATTTTAATTACATGGAAACTAAAAGAATCTCTTTTGTCATAAATGTTACAGACTACTCTATTGTCAATAAGATGCAAGTCTAAATCTAGGAATTCAACCATATTAGAGTTAAAATTAGTTTTAAGAAGGTTGAGATTGTCAGGGTAGAACATAATATTTGGTTTGAATTCACTATTTTTACCAAAAATTATTACATCATCTATATAACGGTATAATAAGAAAGATTCATCAAAAATATGATCAATTTCAAAAAATGTAAATATAAGTTAGCTAACTATTACTGGCAGGACCACCCTGAGGTAATCCTCTGATATATATATATATATATATATATATATATATATATATATATATATATATAAAATTCTCGTGTCACAGTGTTTGTAACTAAACTCCTAAGAAAAGGTGTGGCCGATTCTTATGAAATTTTGTGCGTATATTCAGTAGGTCTGAGAATAGGACGTAAACTGTTTTTCATTCCGATATTGCAATTTGTTAAAAAGATATTAATTAAAAACCTTAAAACGCATTATTGTCTTAACCCTGCGCGTTGTTTTTTCCGCCTAGCATCGTGAATGAACAGAAGGTGAAATTTTTCGGTATTCTAGACGTTATTTAAACAGTCATCCGACTTTTGTTTTTTAAATCAGGCAAAAAATAATTATAGAATCGGAAAGATCATTTCTTTCGCCACGATACAGTACAATTGTTTTTGCAAAATAATAATATTTTCTATTCTTTATGATTTTTTTAAAATCGAGTTAAGACCGATGCGTTTTTATGGAAAATCTTTTTCTAAATCCTTGCGTATGAATTTATTTTCGTGTTATTAAAACGATATTTTGTGTTAAATAAGTTCATGCGTTTTTCTTTTTAAATCAGTCATTTAAAAAATAAAATGCTGAAAACTTTTTTTTCTACGATTTTTTACAAAATACTCAATATTTTAACTCAACATTAAATAACTTCGTCATTTATTAAAATCATCGTACGAAACTTATTTTACGTTTGTAGAATAATATTGTCCAACTTTTGTGCAAAGATTGAAAAACTTGCATAAAAATTACGGATTAAAAAAAAATTTGTGATTTTCGTAAAATACCGTTTTTGCGAGAAGTAATTTAAACAATTTTTTTTGTACATTTTTTATTTAAAAGTACTTTGATTTTGCAATTTATGTGTGAAATTTCAAAACTTTAAAATGAAAGTTAAGCCCTTAAAAAAAATGAAAACTTTAAAAAAATTCTCAATTTCGTTGAGGTCATTCACTTTGCGTTAGCTTTCTGTTTGGAAGACGGGAAAGGTTGAGATAGCTTTGAGTCTTTCACTGATGCAGAAAAAGGGGAATTCCTTCATAACATTTGCTATTTGCGGCGGGACGCTCATTCATACAACGCATCACAACCGATAGTTTTTTTTATTCTTAAAGATTGATTTATTGAAGAACAGTGGAATATAAGAAAAATATATCATAAAAAATATAAGGAAATATTCTGAAATATATTTTTATCACATAGCATTATTTTCTTTTTGATTTTTATACTGTAAATGTGTAAATAAAGGCTTTTTACCCTTTTTTTTGTAACTTTTTTTTTAATCTAACACTCAAAAACAACGCAATAAAGAAATAAACAGTCGTTTCAATAGGTAACGGTAAGAATTTTTGCTTTAATTATATTTGTGAAAAACTTAATCGCGTTTTTACTCCGTTATCATTATTTTAAATAAGTTTATTTGCAATACATTTAAATGTATTGCTTTAAATAAATATTTTTTTTTAAATAAAGTAGTATGTATTTCTTATAATTATGATAAGTAAACCATCTAAACTCAAAAAGTTCATACTTTTCTCTTTTGAAATCAGTGATTTAATAAATTTATAAATACCAAACATCATTTATTTCGTCACGATTCGAATTTCTTCCCTTCAAAACAATAATACTTTGCCTATTTTATGATTCCTTCTAAAATGAATAAATATCGATGCATTTTAATGAATATGATTTTTAAAAAGTTCATTGATCATCTAGAATCAGTAATTTAAAAAATAAAATGCCGAAAGCTATCTTTTTTTTAAGAATTTAAAAAAAAACTTTTTTTTTACAAAATAATGATATTTTGCATTTTTTATTATTTTTTCTAAAATGAATCAATATCGGTGTCGAACATTTAAAAAAATCCGCAATTTTACTTCAAAATTTAAAATAGTAGTGAAATTTCGTAATTTGAAAATGTTAAACGAGAAAGCCATGACACGCACTCACGGGCCATGCACTCACATCGTACGCGTCACACCCACACAAAAAAATCTGGCATCAGAAAGAAAAGAGGAAATTAACATAGAGATTAAGTTATACCCTCGTAAAAGCCCGTGCAACGCTGGGCCATGCAGCTAGTATATATATATATATATATATATATATATATATATTACAAAAAATAGTTATAAACCTAAGATAACTACAGTCATATATATATAACATGCCCTCCAATTTTTCTCCTATCCTAAGCTCCTATTTCAAAATTCAGTGGATCATCGTCTCCAAAATGGAAATAAAAATGTGGATGCGAGGGCAGAACTACTCCAAGAATTGATAAAACTTAATAAGAAGTAGAAAAATAAATCCAAGAAAGATAAGAATACACATTTGAAGGGATTTATTAGATAATGGTGTTGAAGTGAGTACCTCAACTGCCCGGAAAAGGCTTCTGGAAGGTGGTCTAAGGGCTACAAGACTAAGGGGGGAAAACTATTTCTAACTCAGAAAATGATGAAAAAACATTTAACATGGGCTAAAAAATACCGATCATGGACAGTTAACGACTGGAAGAGGGTGATTTTGAGTGATAAAACATTTATTTGTGCAGGGATACAAATCAAGTGTAGTTAGACGAAGTAAGTTGAAACTTTGTTACTAGATCATATCCAGTACAATGTAAAGCATCCTCCTAAACAGATGATTTTTGGGGGGTTTTCACAACAAATGGCCTCACGTTTTAAGTCTTTATCTAATTGTTTTAGCTTTGGTTTTACATACTCTAATAATTATTATAGGCTATAATGTTATCGTTTTTTATTAATAGATTATGGTTTTATCTGTAATAATAGTTAAACTTCTCTATACATTTCTTACTTTCCCTATAGCCCTCAGTACTGGCAAATACAGGTGAAGGTTTGCTAGCCGCAAAACTTTGTTTAAACCTGCAATCCTGGTTCCTAAAGCAAGGAGATTGCAATAGTACTACTGTGACCTTTATACTATCATGACTATAATTATCTTAGGTTTATAAATGTTTGTGTGTATTTTTGAATTATATATATATATATATATATATATATATATATATATATATATATATATATATATATATATATATAATATAATGAAAATTTCTCTTCAAGAGAGAGATGAATAAATATGATTAAAACTGAAAAGAATTGAATTTGCAAGATAACCAGACAACATAATTTAAAAGGAAATATGAAAAATTAAAATGATAGAGTAAAATGTAAAAGAATGGATGCTACAGTATTATCAACAATGCTGACTTAGAACAGCTTATATATAAAAAAAATTTATATAAAATGGGCCTAAAGGGGGGAAAAGAGGCCAGCCAACCTTCCCCCTTTCTGTTAATAATACTGAGCAAAAACCTGTTAAAAATAATGGATAGGAAATCTAAATCCATTGTGAGGAAAGGTAACTTACCTAAAAATTGTATACAGAAAAGCAGAACCCACGCTAAATCTGAGTACAATAAGCAATTTATTGCCAGATTCTGGACCCAAATACATATTCAAAGCAAAACAATGGCTGAAAAGCAGCACTTAGCAAAAGTATGAAAAGAGTAGAAATAATAAATTAAGAATTGTAAGCATACTATCATTATCTTAGGGATGCTAAGATTATATGATTTAAAAAAATAGAAAAATTAAATTAAATTTTAAAAAGTAATTTTATCTAAAATTAGAAATAGGGGAATAACTATTTAGGAAGAATAATAAATTTATAATAATAACCTATTAATAAACTATGGAAATTTAATCCTTACTATTAAGAATTTCTTTATTCAAATATCTATTAATAAAATTAATTGGGTGTTTTTGAAATAAACAGTATTTAGTAAAATGTTTATAGTTTCGAAAAATGTGCTACGAGTTATTTTAATACCTATCGTAATGTTATGCAATGCATATTTTCCAGAGAGGATATAACGATATTTAAAGTTCACCCGTAATCCAATACATGGAATTATTATAAATTTTTTGATAAAATGAAGAATTTTCATCAAATTTATTATCATTTATTTCCACATTACATTTATTTAATTCCATAAAAATGGCAAAAGAAAATTTTGCCTTTTAAAAAATTTTAACACACACACAGTTAAGAAATACCATCTGAGTAGTGTAGGTCTTTTGATTGAGATCTTCCCATATATACTCACTTTTCTAAAAAAAAGTTCCGAAACACTACAATTTTCATTTCTTTTACAATGAAGAACGTAGTTGTAGATTTCTAGATTTTTCGTTCGCACTTAATGACCGTCTATTTCCCAGAAACATAGAATTACACTGTGAATGTGGTCAATTTCGGCAACAATTGGACTGTGCAAAACTTTGCTCTAGTTCTTGGAAGCGTCTTTTTTCTTTTCTTTTTCTTAAACAATGGTTTTCCGATATACCTTCAAAATCTTCCTTTGCTTTTTACACAAAATAATCACGGTAAAATAGGTTGGTCGATTATTGGAATTAATGTTGCTTTAAAGCTAAAAAAGAGCTTTAGGCAATGAACCTCTTAAATTTTAACTACAGTCCCCTATAAATGGTTGCTTGGTTTTATTGATATAGAAAGAAGCATATATAATAAAACCTGTTTTTGTACGGTAGAAAGAGACCGCATTAAAAGAAACCACACAAAAAAATATTCAAAAATTTCATAAATACTTACATATAACATACAACTTTGTCGACATACTACAGAATTTTTTTTCTGCGGTGGAGGTGAACCGCATTAAAAAAAGTCGCACTTAGAAAATGGGTCATTTTTACTAAATTTATGAGAAAGTACTTCCAAACAAAATAAATAATTAATTTACGCATGGAAACATTTTTTAAACATTTAATTTTTCATTGTTTTCATGGAGAAGTTTTCAAAATGCACATACAGAATTCACTGCTACTCATCGTAATCCAAAGCGCGTATCTTTCTGTGATGGATGAGTTCAAAATAGCTTTCGTTACTTGAAGATACAATTTCAATTGATTTATTTTTGGAACCATAAAGTAAGGGATAAGTTTGGTCAGTTGCTTGTATACGTCACACTAACTAGATATGCATGGTCGAATCTCGTTTTGAAATTTCAAACTCCTTTCGGAATTGGTATCTATTTAAATAAAACGCTTTTCCGGTTTGTTGGAAAGTTATATCCCTGCATATATTTTATTCGCTCTCAAAGAATCCGGTTCTTCTTCATCATATCGTAATCTATCAAATTGTTAATAATGTCACTATTACTGAAAGTTTCGTCTTCAATGAAGCGCGTGCTGCTAGGGCGTTGAGAGAGAGCAACTGAACGTGCTTTGTTGTCGAGACTGTTTATAAAAAATGAATAGATCGTCTTGAAGTGTTTTATGTGCATTGATGGAAAACATTGTAGTGGCCCCAAAGTCGTTGAAATTCACATCCCACATGAAAAAAAGATCACATAAAAAGTTTCACAAAAATAAAATTGCATAAAGAAGGACCACACAAAAACAGGTTCTACTGTATTCGGCTGAACTGAGACATTCACTAGTCAATTTATAAACAAACACATATTTTTGATCCAAACAACACTCTACAGAAGCAGTGTTAAATAAAAGAGAGATACATTGACAAAGAGAAGGTCGAAAACAAAGAAAGATCGCTAAGACACTCGTGAACATCCCGCAAGAGTATGAAATCATGTGGAGGAGAAGAATGACTCCTTAAGTACCTAGTATGGTTGTAAATCTCGTACTTACTACAGAAGGGAAATCTGTTGAGGAGGAGCCAGTGAGCAAGTTCATGTCTCCTTTTCCGCAAAACACCAGAAGAAAAATTACTGATTCTGTTCCATTTTTCGCGCAGTTTTTCCCAAACTTTCATTGTAATAAACCAGTCAGACCTCCATTTTAAAAACCTCTATTTAGAGAATTTTTCTATATTGTGAACTTTTTCCTGGAGACAAGAACATTTCATTATTTTCTTCGTAAAATGTCCTCCAATTAGCGAAGTGCATTTTCTATTTAAAGAAAAGAATTTTTTCTCTTGTGATTTGACTTTTTCTCCCTATTTTAAAAACATTAATAAACATTTTATATTATCCTCACTTTTAATATATTTTGAGTGATCATTGGCCTTGAACTGATTTTACCAGATGCCTAACTCATCTGGAGTAATAAAATAGCTGTAATGTTTCAAATAAAAAACTCAAAATTAACATATTTTATCAATAATTAAATTTAAGGACGCATGGGTGAATGTATACTTAAAATTATTGGTTATAAATTAATGTATGTTAATGTATACATTAATGTATGCTTTAGGTGAGTACGGGTGTCACAATCCCGAGGTGCCCTAGTTCCAAAGGAGTTTCCAAAGGAGTTTATTGTCTATGGTAAACACGGGCTTCACGACCCCGGGGTACCCTAGTGATCCTTCTCTATTTTCGACTCTCCTTCTTGTAATTCCATTCATCCTTTCCTTATTTTCCTTCTAGAGCTCAAATATATATTTTATAGATATAAACGTTTAGATTTCTAAACTTCTTTATTTTGATTGTATTATATTAGTCATTGCTATTAACACAGTTGAATTTTCCTTTTGTATTGCGTTAAATAATTTAGTGTCTTGTTTTTTTTCAATTTCTTTAAATATTTTGATTTTGGTGTTTTATTTGTCTTTTGTTAACACTATTGGTTTGCCAGCCTGCATATTGCTTTTTGCGGTGCCCCATAAGGAAGAAAATGGTGTCCTGGGGATACCCTTTGGCCCACGCTTCGCTGTAGACGGGAAGAGTGAGCCGCTCCTGTCAATCGGCTGGTAATAAGTCTCTTCGGTGTCCCGGAGATTACTGCAGAGTTAGTGCTGTAGGTAAGGGTGTCGGGTTTTGTACTCGCCATGATGCCGTGGCACTATATTCTGGGTGTATTCCAGGTAAGCGCCATGCCTGATTTTTTCCGGATCACAGGCACACTGCCTACCTTGTTGGACTCCTTGGGGAACGAAGGCACGCCAGAACGAAGTTTATTTCACGCTTATGGATTCAATGCAGCTGTGCCCGGGTAAAAAGGACCTGTTTTACCCAACTTAAACATTGACGATATTTCTAAACATTCACGATTTTTTTTTTAAATTTTATCCCTACTAAACAATGAAATGTCATGCACATATCCGTTTTCCAAACAAAAGGTTCTTAACGGAATAGGTGGAGATCCGAAATCCATTCGAAAATTACGTTCTGGTGACTTGTTAACAGAAACTACATCCTCGTTGCACAAACTAAATCTTTTTATTACCTAAAACATTTTTAGATTCCCCTTAACAGTCAGTCCCCACAAACCTTTAAATTCCTGTCGAGATGTCATTTCTGAAGCTGACCTGATGACCACCCATGAAGCAGAAATAATCGATGGACTCTCTGATCAAGGTGTAATTTTGGTTAGAAGGATTACAATAAAAAAAGATGCCACTGTTTTTCCAACAAAACATTCAATTTTAACCTTCTCAATAGCCCGAAACTACCAACTACAATAAAAGTTTGATATTTAAACTGTAAAATACGTCCATACATTCAGAATCCTCTGCGCTGTTTCAAGTGTCAGAGGTTCAGATATTCACAAACTTCCTGTCGTGACTAACTAACGTTTTCTAGGTGTGCATCTGTTGGACATTCTTCTACAGATTGCATTCTGGAGCTTAAATGTTTTAACTGCTTTCAACCCCATTCCGGTGATTCAAAACTCTGCCCCAAATGGAAAATCGAAAAATAAATTCAGGAAATCAAGACAAATAAAAATGTATCTTATCGCAGAAGCCCGAAAACTATAATAGGTCTACATACATCGCAAACATACGCCCAGACTGCAAATTCTTCATCTGTAAGCCATTATACACAAACAGAGGAAAATATAACAAAAATAAAGTGTCCCCCTTTAAATTTACTTCAATCACTTTCATCCCTCCCGAAACCTAATAAATCTCAATATGTTCCTGCTGTTTCCACATCATTATCAACACAAGAACATCTCTTGCTATCCACATCTTAATAGCAGCTACAGTGCCTTAGCCACATATTCCTATGCTATAATGCCATTCTCTCACAAATAATATGTTCACCCATATTAAATCCTCCTCAATCATATCCGCTTTCCCATCCAACTCGTGTGTGTGTGTGTGTGTGTGTGTGTGTGTGTGTGTGTGTGTGTGTGTGTGTGTGGTGTGTGTGTGTGTGTGTGTGTGTGTGTGTGTGTGTGTGTGTGTGTGTGTGCGTGTGCGTGTGCGTGTGCGTGTGCGTGTGCGTGTGCGTGTGCGTGCGCGTGCGCGTGCGCGTGTGCGTGTGTGTGTGTGTGTGTGTGTGTGTGTGTGTGTGTGTGTGTGTGTGTGTGTGTGTGTGTGTGTGTTCGAATACAATGAGGATGAATTAGTTCTAACGAAAATTTCATCCTCAAAATTTCATGTGTGGATATTAGATATTTCACTCATTACACCACGCGATGCCGAAACGCAGAAAGTGTGTAATTGTTTTTTCTTTTACAATTTATATTCTTTCAAAAATGGCTGGTTAAGAATTTTAAAATCTATATTAAATATCTTATTTCGATTTTTATTTTGCATTTTTCTGTTTTCACCTTAACTGATGTGGTGGAGGACTAACCCCCCCACACCACCACCACCAAAATGTATGTTCTTTTATCTTAGGAATTGGATTTTAATCTTTTATTTGTGATTTTACCGTGTACTATGAAACAGATTTTCTTTTCGGCAATTTAAATATATTTTATGACGTTTTAATATTTTAATGAATGTTTGCGCAGATTAGCCATATTTGGTTCTTGCGCAAATAAAACCTCAATCACTCACTCCCTCAATGTATGTTTAGAATTACTTGTAAGTTTAAAATTAGAAAATATCATTAAATTTATTAATTTTAATATAAAACTATTTTTTTAAAGTTGAAAATACATTGTATTCCTGGAAAAAGGTGTTTTTTCACCTTCTTGTTTTCCTTGTAGATTTTTTTTGATGATAAGATCATAAGAAATAAATACATATTAATTTACAATAAAAAGTGTGTGAGAGAGAGAGAATAATTACTTCTATATAGTGTTAATGAGTTTAAAATATGTTTTATGTGGTTCAAAAGTAAATAAAAGATGATCTTTATTTAATGAATTT
>BMAO01037904.1:0-17881 GCA_019973975.1 Trichonephila clavata
TTATGAACGCCGAAGAAAAGAGCAACATCTGTGATCGACTGTCCTGCTTCAATGCGCCCACCAGCACGCCAGCACTCAGAATCTTCATTCGTTTTTTGGAATTTATAGAAACACGTATGTCTTGAAAACAAATTATACGAAAGTTTTAAACACCTTCTATCAGCACTTACAATCAACTTCTGTAACCCTTCATAAAGCTGGCTTCTTATAAGACTGCCTTTTTTGCATATTTCTTGACATGAAAGCACGATTGGCTGTTACCTAACATATTTTCATACTTCCATTACTTCTGTTGCGAATTTCATCCTCTTCTATTCTGATGGGTTCCGGAAATTAGGATCTTCCTCTCCTTGCTTAACTTTGGAAGTGAGTGTAGTTAAAGGGTAACTAAATACTCAGAAATATTCCGACAAAACAGGAGATTTCTCATTAATAGTGCAGGAGAATTTTTTTCCTGCAATCTTGTGGACTGCAGTATAAAGTTTAGCAATTATTTTTTGGCTTAAAATTGGGTCTTGATAAATAAAACCTTCGTCCAGTATGGTGAAATATTCATCTTATACTTCTTGACAGTTTCGGATCATCACCACTACTGCCCGAATATCAAAATTCTGGTATATTCTCTAATTTTATTTGAAAAGCTGGACCTCTTTGGTTTTCCTTCAAGACTCACTTGCAGGATGGAGGTGCGTCTCTCGATGAGATTCTTTGCTCCTTATATTCTTGTTATTTCTTTAGACACCTGGCACTGCGTTTCTCAAAGGTAATTTCGAGTGCATACGGCACGCATTTACTTTGCTTATCTTTAAGTTCCTCTAACACTGCCTTGGTCGATGCGATTGCCAGATCTTTTCCAGTAGAGTACTTGTGGGTGTAATGAAGCGGAGTCTCTAAACTTCCAAGAATATCTCCTATCTACACGAAATTTTGAACATGAAATACAGGCATTCCCATAGGATATTGTCTTTTCTTTTTTTTTTCTGTAATTGTATTTCCTGAATAGATTTTTCTGTGTTACTGTGAGCTTTTATTTTTATTATATATATTTCATGTATCGATTTTGGTTCTTTCCAATTAACTTTTAACGATGTGGAGTTTTCTATGTTACAATTTTACATTTACATATACTACTTTATTCTCAGATATTCCCCAAGAAATCTGCCCTTTAATTTAATACCTTAATGATTGTATTAAATTTTCACTAAAGTATCTCCAAATAATACTGTTAAATATTCTATTATATACAAAATATAATATCAGGAAAAGAATTTTCTTAAAAAAATATTTAAAGTTTCATCTGTAAAATTAAAAAGCTTACATTAATACAAATCTAAATTCATTACAATTTATTATACGCAGATTTTCAACCTTAATTTTTTTTTTTTATGTTTCATTTAATATATTTCTTGAATATTTTTCTACATAATCTCTGATAGATGAAGTTTATTGAAGTTATCTCTCAAAAAAAGCACAATATTATCTCAATTTCAAAGAAATTCAACAATATATAATATTAAAACATTTTTTTAATTTTTCTATACTTCAAAACAAATTTATTAAGCAATGTAATGAGTGTTAATTTTCTATTCGATTAATGACAACAAAAAATATCACATTCTAAAATGCATTATTTGCAAATGTTATCCATTAAATATAAATAGATGTTGCATAACTTTATTAAGTTTTTGTAAATAAAATTTGCATACCTATTTATTTGTTTCTTAAATATCATTAGATGATTAAGACACTGTTTTGCAAATTTTTTTATAAATGAAATGCAGTTGTAACGTTTATCAAAACTATTCACATGATCTCTAAAGTAATTTGAAGCACATGAGATATTACTAAACTTATCTTCCGTATTTTGTTATTGTATCATTAATATTAATAAAAAAATATTGGTTTTATTTGATTTTAAATACATTATATAATTTTATATATTAGTAAGCTTAATATTAATACATTAATTTATATGCTCTCACCCAAAAGAAGTGATGATTCTTTGTCAAATTTATGGTATACAAAGGTTAGAAACTAATTCAATAAAAGTTTTTCATTTATGGTATTCTAAGAAGGTAAATAAAATATAAAAACAATTTCCCCGATAAATAAATTACTAACCATATTTTCTTTGTCGCATACTTCATATATTTTGAAGATCTTTTCACTATTGAGTTTTTACCCATTAAGCATTTTTTTTTAAAAGAATCAAATAATAAAACAAACTTTCTTATGCACTTTTGTCGTTTTTTTTTCTCTTCAGAGCCCAGCATATAAACATAACAGGGTACTAAACAAAACAATTTACTGAAAAAGACCTTGTATTTACTTACAAAGTATTTCAGAATAGATAATAAGAGATTTTCCTAGCCACATCGCATCTTTTTTTCCCTAATCAAAGTCTCTTAAAGATCTTAAGTGTTCCATCACTTTCTACATCTGTTCCAGTCTCATTAATATACGTTTTCTAATTGTTATTATATTGTGTTTTATAACTTTGAGTACCACCCCATGCCTGGTGCGATGGGGACAGGCAAGCAAATTAAATCTTTAAAAAAAATCCTTTAGTTCATACAATTAGTAATTATTAAAAATATTTATAATTTTAAAAATTTAAATTAATAATAATAAATAATAATAACAATAATAACACAATACATAGTTTCCTTTCCAATTCGAAGTGAACAAGATATTCTGATGCTGAAAAAATTTGAAACTTAAATTTATTTCTTTTTAATCCTTTTGTTTCTAAAAAAATTAGAGTTCATTAAACTACATTCTTTTATAATCTGTTTTCAACAAATGGTTGCAAGCAAATTTTATGCATATTTCTATAAGCGATAATGATTATAAGCTTATATTAAAAGGAATTTAGTAAATTACACTATAATCTCATCGTCATATGTAAACACTTGTTAAGTATTTACTTTTTTTTAAAATTAACTGATGCTTTAAAACAATTAAATATAGATTTATTCTTAAATAATCAAAAAATAAAACAGAGGTTTCAGTTTTATTAGTTATAATGTTCATTCAAATCATAAAATATGTAATTTTCTTTTTAGCTTTTAATGAACATAAATACATTTATCGGAAGTAATTAAAGGAAGGAAAACTGTGGAAATATATTTTAATTTAGTCAAATCAATAGTTAAGAATAAAAGTATTAAATCATTTAAAATATTTTAAAGTAAATATTGTCTTCTAAAGATCCTCCTTCTTAATGTGTATTTCGAGTCATTAAAAGTACAACGCCAAGAAAGAGTGGGCAGAACACAAATTTCAGGGTAGATGCACCTCACCAAGTAATGTAAATAATATGAAATGCGCAGTTCTCCGTATGACGCTAGCACACACAGACGTCTGCTCAGATATAGCAGAATGTCCTATATTTGTGCGGAAATCATTAGGTATTTTATTCCTTTTTTTAAAAAAGAAGATCCATGTAACAAATTAGAATGGCATTGCCTCAGTCAACTGAAACAGTTAAATGGCACGAGCTTTTGGCATTGTTATTGGACTGAGAACAGCAGGTTCACCAAATACCTGGAATCTCAACTGACAACTAGCTAGTCGCATCTACATTACACTTCGTGGACATGATCAGAATTCCGTTATGGCAAAAATTGCTGGTCTAAAAAGTGACATGTATTAGTGCCTTTGCAGCCAGAGAAACGCTAGCACATGTGGAACTATACTTTCACGACAAGCAATAAACGCTCAGCAATCCACTTCTACCTGCATTTTGCAGCACGTACAAGAAGCCTTGATAAGTCCAGTTTATGAAGAACCCATTCCTGGTTCAATATTGTTCTACTAGCCAGCATTTATGCCATCCGTGAAGCACACTATCACTGGCCCCACAACCCATTCGATGAAAATAGAATGTAAACGATAGAATGGAGCACATGGTAGGGCTCTCAGATAAGTTGCATTTCTGTACGTAAAAATGTAGCACACAAGAGTGATTCAGATGTGGTAGAGGTTCCAATCCTATAGTATCTGTACAATGCCTAACCGCACTACAATGTGGCATCAGTGTTTAGGAAGCCTTCACATACAATAGCAGGTCTCGAACGGATCGTATTTAGAAGACTATGATGGACCAACGATGACTGGATGTTGCTTCAATAAAAATTTGCTTATTCAAACCCAAAAAAATATTTTTTCTTTCACGAAAGGTTCAAGAAGCAATCTATCATGCGTATAGTTAGCTATTCATCACCCACTTTGATGGGTTATCTCATTAAGTTGAAAAATTTGTATTTTTTTTAAAGTTATTGATAAATAAATCCTAGCACCATGCTTTCGATTGCATTCAAAACATACATTGTTTCTTCATTTAAAAAGGACAGTACCTGAATATCTAAAACGGAAATATATATTTAATTTTAACACTCTCATAATCCCTCATCAAGAGTTGCTATCGACAAAATCAGTTCTTAGCAGTTTTCTAATCAGCATAAGAAACATACTTGCAAAATTTCAAGTACGTCTAATGATTCCCGAGATTATGCGATGTGTGAATGAGTCACTTTTATCACACACACACACTCACACACACACACACACATATATATATATATATATAAATAAGTAGATAGATAAATTTGTGCCTATAATTGCTTAAATTAGTTTAATTACTGAAATTGGTGTTGATTATTGTGCTATATAAACAATTAATTCTTCAATCCGTCGTGTTTTTTAATCATACACATTTCTTACCATGGCAACTTTTTATGAATAATAAATTATGCCAATATTAGATTGTCAATATAGGTTTGATTTCCAAAAGTATAAAATTCAAAGCTAATAAAAAGAGGGAAATTATGTCTTGTGGACCATGACGAGTAATTACGTGATTTCGACCTTACATCTCTAAATCAGACCTTCACCGATGTGAATAATTTTACTCATTCCACTTCTCAACCTCGTAATACACTTAGTCATTATATTAAACAGCAGACATATAATGCTAACGTGAACCGACAAATTATTTATTATATCATACATATTTATTTACGGAATTGACAAAAATCTTCTAAATCAAATACCAAAGGGCCAGTAATTTACTTTTCAGTCTTCTGTCTTAACAGTGCATTTAAATATTTGCTTAAAAAGCACTAATGTCGAATATTCAATATAAAGCAAAAAGTGCACTCTCAGATTTTTCTGTGATATATCTAATTGTTCATCTCACCGTACTTAGATGAAAGCAAAAAATCTAGACTAAAATAAAGAATAACAATTAATTATAAAAGATACTATTAACATGTGTAGCCGGAACGAGTTAATTTTAGCACTAAAAATTTGCATGACAAGTGCACTTGACAGCTTATATTGAAATCTATTTTTGTCCTTAATGGATTCTGTCTGGATAAAGTGTTGAAGGACTGTATGAAAAAGTATCATAGTCAGTCGCACTAACACATATTAATTAAGAGTGTCCCTTATATTTTAAAGAATAAGAAGTTCTCCTTGAACACCCTCTTTAAAAAATTTTCTCAGAAGTTTAATTATATAATTAAATAATTCCTTCTATTTCTTAAAATTGGGAAATTTTAATATCATTTTATAACTTAATGACCCATGTCTTTTTTTGCCATGCATTTAAGTTAGCAGTTCAGTGACTGTTGTCGTTTTTGAATCGTTAATATTCATTTACTCACTCACCCATTTTAAGGTTACCATTCATCTATAGTTACGCTATTTAAAGATAAATCCCTGTGATTTATTTTTCATTTTTAATGTATTTTGAAATAAAAACATTGTACAATCAACTCAACTTCTTCCAGTTGTTAGGGCATAACAATGTAATGACAATTGGACAAAATGTAGATTTATATAAACAGTAGATACATATTATAATTCCTTTAATGATGTTAGATTTTGTTTTCGGTATCTAATATTATTCATTAATAATTGTAACAAAATTTTCCAATTCTTAATCAAAGTTTAAGTGTAATGAAATAATTATATTCTTATTTGCAAATGGAAGGCACATTGCGAAAATTATGGGTATGATTCACAGTTATGCTAAGTAATATTGCGACGAAGCTCAAGCAATTGCTGTCCAGTATTTCATTCCTGAATCTATCGGCTGCAAAACCACGTTTCTGTTACTTGGATATGTCTGATTCCATCACCAATTTTTTGGAAGGAAAACATTCTGTTATACACACTGTTAGAACTTATTCTTCCACTTCTTATTTTGGTGCTTGAAACCGTGAACTGAACTCTTAAGGTATGTGACTACCTTCGGAGCACTTTTTTTGAAATATATAAATTTTCAACTAAATAAACATTTTTATATTTGAAATGGAGCATAAAACTAAGAATTTTACAATTTCGACAAAATTAAAAATAATTTTCCATATATTGGGAATTTTGAGTGAAATTTTAGTGAAAAATTGCAGTTACGGTTAGGCTTGTATTGAAAATTCTAATTAATATATTCGAATAATATTTATGCAATACATAAATAAAATCATTATCTGTGCTTATAACTATAAAATTTGTGATACTTTTGAAAAGTTTTTGAAATATGTCATTTTTTATGTGAGAACTCAATTTTTTACAAAAAACTAATGTTATTTTCTCACAAAAAGTGCAATAAAATACATAAATATATACACAGAGATTAGATTATAATCTAGGCTGCAGAAAAATCTAAATAAAACATTTTCTGAAAATTTCAATTCAATATCTTAAAAAGCAATCCTGTAGTGAACTTTACCGTGAAGCTAAAAATTGAAAAACATAGTTTCTCAGAAAATGCATTTAAAGATTTTAATATGGTATAAAAATTTTTCTACTAATTGTACATTTTTTAAACTCACCATATTTATGGGTCAAGATCTCTTTAGCTTCATGTTTAACTAATTTTGACTTTTTTTTCAACTTTTGCTGTTTTCTGGAGAGTTTTATAGACAATAACAATTGTCATTATTAGTGAAATTTTGATGAAAAATTGCATTTTTAGAAAATTCTAATGAATATATTCAAATAATATTTATACAGTACGCAAATAACATCTTTATAAGTGTTAGGAATAAAAAAGATTTGTAATACTTTTGAAAGTTTTTTAATTATGCCAAATTTTATGCAAAACCAAGATTTCTTAAAAAAACTAATGATCATTTTCATAAAAAAGCAATAAAGTACATAAATATATACACAGAGTTTAGATTTTGATTCATAACACAGATTTAATAAAAAAAACATGTTCTGAAAATTTCAATTCAATATCTTAGAAATATTTGGAGTAGGGATGTACTTCCGGTTTTGTAAGCTCCATTTCCGGTTTACTAATTATGCTATAACTTTGCTTCTAAATATAGTAAAAATAAAACTAGAGTGTTTTTTGGAATCTTTATTGTATGGGCTATGAAATAAAAGCATAAAATCAATTTCGAAAATTTTCCCCAAAACGACGAATTTTGGGTAGTCACATACCTTAACTAACTTTTACGAAAAGAAATTGTGTGTGTATTTTTACCCATTCAGAATGCAATCGAACGCAAGGAGCAACCGCTATAATCGAACATTTTATGTCGTAATTTCGTTGTAACTTTAATTAATCTCCATGATTTTATTTAATCATCACATAGTTGATAGCATTCCGTAAAGTGTATTTTCTGCATTATTTAACAAATTTCCTATTGCAGAGAAATACCATTGAGCCCTGAAATACCTGTATTATGATATTTCGAAAGTAAAAATTCTCTTGTGATATGATGGGAAATGTGAGAAAGGCAATGAAGAATTTAAGTAATAAATATTAATTTGAAACCAAAAATGAACAATTACAAGCTTTTCCTTTATTAAATACATTTTAATTCTTGTTTTAAAATTTATATATTTTTTATTGTATAAAACATTACAAAATTTTTTTTATGTAATTTAAAAACACACATCACTTTTTGTAAAAAAGAGGGAGAAAAAGGGAGAAAAAAGGAACAAGTAAATTAATCTTAGATCTGCGTAATTTATAGAATAAAAACTTTATTTTATATCTTATAAATGAGCTAAGATGAAATCATTTGAATGTTAAGTCAAAATCAATTTAAATGGTTCGCTTTCGAAAAGTAATATCTTTTTTCTACATATTAGGAAAGTAAGGTTAAAACTAAAATTATTTTTTGTAAGCGAGCAGTATGCATTTTCTATAAATCAATTCTTTCAAAAAAACAGTCTTTCATTATTTTTCTAAAAAAAAGAATATAAATCTATTATTTCACCTTAATGAATCAAATTATTGACATTTAGTTCAGCAAAGTATGAGTGATATATATATATATATGGGAATTTCCACATAGACGGCACTCTAGAGGGCGCTGGTGACGCGAGCCACCAGCGAGCGAACTAACCAGAGGGAGAGATGAGGGAGCGAGAGGTCTCGACGAGGAGGTCTGAGAACCAACGCTGCTGAGAAAGAAAACAACCGGGTACTGGCCGAGAAGGGACCAGCTATCCTATGCTAGAAGTGGTGTGACGCGAAGGTCACTCATGCTTCACCTGAATTCCATAAACATCGTTGAACTACGTGTGTTACCATTGTGAACTGTGGTAGGATAAGTGTGAAGAGACTGATAAAGTATTGTTGAGAGCAAGAAGATTGTCTAAACGTTATTAATCATATATCTGTGTAGTAGTGTGTAGTCCTGTAACAAGTGTCCACATTAAACGTTAGTCTTAGTCAAAAGCAGTGTCGTCAATATTTAAATACCCTTAGAACTCCCTGCCATTTAATTAAATTTATGAGTATTAGTTAAATTTATGAGTATTAATTAAATTTATGAGTATTAATTAAATTTATGAGTATTAATTAAATTTATGAGTATTAATTAAATTTATGAGTCCGTTCAGCCCTGTGTACTCGTTTACACCAGCTCCCGGTCCCTCAGCTTAGGAATTTCGACCACATCCTGTAAACAAGGGGGATATACAAATTACTGATTATTTGGGGACCAACTCCATTGCCGGCCGGCCTCTCATCAGTAGAATGCATATTAGTCAATAAGAAGAGAGGAAAGGGAGAAGGTTTTTTACACCCTATTCCAAAAGAAGATCTACCGTTGTCAACATATCACGTAGGATTGCCAACGACCAATAACGTATTGGACCATTGCTAACGACCAATACAAATTATAATCACATATTCACTGTAATTGATGCATTCACAATATTTACTTGGTTATATCCAACCAAAAGTACAACAGCTCAAGAATCCATTGAAAGACTAAAGTTGTAACAAAGAACTTTTGGGAATCCTTCATGAATAATTAATGACAAAGGAGGAGCATTTAGATCTAAGGAATTCGACGACTACTGGGCTGAGGAGAAGATTAGTAATATTCAAATAACTACGGGGGTACCAAGAGGGAACGGACAAGTTGAAAGAATCCATGGAGTGCTGATTCCAGTGTTGGCGAAGTTGTCCAATCAAGACCCGACTAAGTGGTTCAAGCATGTCGATTCACTACAACGTGTGCTGAACACTGTACCTTTTCACGCAGTACAAATTACTCACCATTTGAATTACTAATAGGAATCAAAATGAAGAATCCTGAAGACATCACGATAAGAAATTTGCTTGGAGAAGAGAGTCAAAATCAACTACTTCAACATCGTGAAAATCTTAGAAGAGAAGCAAAGCAAAATATTTTGAAGATACAATAGGAAAATAGGAGAATTTACAACCGAAAGCGGAAAGAAGCTCACCAGTATAAGCAAGGAGAGTTGGTAGAAATCATGAGGACTCAGTTTGTTAACAAATTGAAACTACGACCAAAATATTTTGGACCCTACCAAGTGACTAGAGTAAAACTCCATGACCGATATAATATTGCTAAAATTGGAGACCATGAGGGACCAAATGTAACGTCAGCATCAGCAGACCAGATGAATCCCTGGACTAAGCATTAATGAAGAAGAAGAACGAACTTGTATAAAATATTTGTGTAACTGTATACTAATCTATGTCCTTTTTTTTTTAGTTTGCATATTTCAGATCCTTAATGCGTGAGCACTGCCTGTAGGATGCCCGAGAAGTTGTGGGGATTTCCACATAGACGGCACTCTAGAGGGCGCTGACAACGCGAGCCAGCAGCGAGCGAACTAACCAGAGGGAGAGATGAGGGAGCGAGAGGTCTCGACGAGGAGGTCTGAGAACCAACGCTGCTGAGAAAGAAAAAAACCGGGTACTGGCTGAGAAGGGACACGCTATCCTATGTTGGAAGTCGTGTGACACGAAGGTCACTCATGCTTCACTTGAATTCCATAAACATCGTTGAACTACGTGTGTTACCATTGTGAACTGTGGTAGGATAAGTGTGAAGAGACTGAGAAATTATTGTTGAAAGCAAGAAGATTGTCTAAACGTTATTAATCATATATCTGTGTAGTAGTGTGTAGTCCTGTAACAAGTGTCCATCAGATGAAGTGGTGTGACGCGAAGGTCACTCATGCTTGACCTGAATTCCATAAACATCGTTGAACTACGTGTGTTACCATTGTGAACTGTGGTAGGATAAGTGTGAAAAGACTGATAAAGTATTGTTGAGAGCAAGAAGATTGTCTAAACGTTATTAATCATATATCTGTGTAGTAGTGTGTAGTCCTGTAACAAGTGTCCACATTAAAAGTTAGTCTTAGTCAAAAGCAGTGTCGTCAATATTTAAATACCCCTAGAACTCTGTGCCATATAGCCCCACACATATATATATTTACAATGTATACTCTATATTAAAATAGCACCCATATGATATTTTGTATATATATATATACTGTGTGTGTGTTTGATTTACTAATATACCTTAAAAATACTACTAGAAATTATGCACGCTTATTCAATTTAATTAAATCTTTTTATAGTATCACTCACGAACACAGAGTTACTACTATGTTATAAAACATAGCCTGTATTATCTAATCATTTGTTAGAAGTTGGTTCATGAAAAGCATATATTTGAACACAAAAGAAAAAGGTGAAATACTGCTACAAAGTTTAAGAACCCAGAAAAAAAATTAAAGATTTAATTTTTAAAAGATAACTGAAATAGAAACTTAAAAAATTACACTAATGGTGTATTGCTGTAGAATTTGACAAATGGTAAATATATATCTTTTGTACTCAAATAATATTCCGGTCATAAGTCCTTTATTTATTTTATTTTTATACTGCTGCATAATAATACGTAATCAGCCCTGTGGATTTTTTTCAACGCTTAGAAATATACTCAGTCTATAATGTTATTTAAAAAATCAAATTTAAAAGTAAGAAATAAATAAATAATATTATAATAGAAAATTTTAAAAAAGTTAATTCATTAAGAAGATTCAAAAATGAATATAAAATCTGATATTAAGAATAATATGTAGGTACACTAAATAAACTAGTAAATTAAGGATTACAACTGAAATGTTTTAATAGAAGAGCAATTAGTGTATTTAATAGATTTTTCAATTTTTTTAGATTTTATTTTTCAAATTATTGTTTTTCTCTCTCAATTCATATAAATCACCAATAAATAATCAACACTTAAAGATTTTAAACACATTAAATTTCCATATATATCAAATACATATCAAATTCGGTATGATATGCACCTCAATGTGGGAAATTAAACGGCGTAAAACTGAGTTTACAAGATGTATTTGTTTGATAGGCTCACAAGCAAACCTTTTAGGTAACAGTTTCAATTTTTCTAGGAAAGACTAACCTATTCTTTTAAATTTTATTTTGTATGTTTAAATATTTTTAAATAAGAGCAATAAATATGTTAATGAGTTATCCTAATAATATTATTTACATTTTAAAATAGAAAATACAACAATGAAAAGTGTTTTAGAAAATTCATTTATTCACGTTTTAGTGAAATAATATGCTTGAAAACATTTTTAACCTTTTTTTTGTGTTTCTAATTTATTAATCAATAGTTGTTTCAATGTTTTCATATGCCGTGAGAATGATTATATATTATTAATTTCAGATTCCAATTAAAATTAGAAAATTACTAGAGAACTTTAAAAGGAAAAAATATCCTTGCATCCTAAGTTAAAATATATCTTCAATCATGTCAAAGATTGTTAGCTAAAAACCCTGAGTTATTACTTTCAGAATTTTGAAGAGCGGTAAGGGATGAGACTTCCGGAAGAATAGCCACCGGATATCCCCCGAAATGGAAATTGTAGAAGAATCATCCTCGCTTTAGAAGTCTACCGAAAATGAATGTCCAAAGAACTTTCACCAATGAGAATTCATTCCGAAATAAATCGCGACTCTAAGGTTTAGGTTTAAAATTCTATTCATTCTATGAAAATAATATTTTTGAACGAATCAAAAGCTATTCAGAGAAATTTCTTTTTTGAATAATTTAAGTATCAAAGTCGTGACTGTGAACAGCTCCTGTTTTATTTATTTTTATTCAATTACTTAAATGATTGGTTTTATTATAAATTAGTATTTTTTCTAGGTAATTTTTCAAGTAATTTTCTCTTTTGAAAGTGCATTCTTCAAATTTACATTCCGATATGGTTTAAGTAGTTGTACAATGAATAAGATGCAAAACAGTATTCACACACGCACAACAACATTGGCACTTTCGTTATACTTTTTTTATCCAAAAGTTACGTTAACGCCTTTAAAATCAGTGTCATGTGTGTAAAATAATATTCAATATATCACAGTGATATCTAAAACACGTCAAAGGAGAAAAATTATTTTATGGAAACACTGAAATTGAATGGAAACAAAAGCGGAAAGAAAAATAAACTTATCTCAATAAATAAAATTTATAATTCTGGAAAATGAAATCATGGGGAATATGTTTTTATATTTCTTAAAGGCGTTCTGTAAGTTCTCTAATTGCCCAAAAATACCCAAGGAAAATGCTTTTCAAATGCCTTAGGGAACTTTCAGTTAAGACTTTAAATGCCCCAGTGATTTTGTTGAATATATCCTTGATATTCGTTTTAAGGATTATATTTTGGGTTTAAGGGAGCATGGTACGATTTAGACAAAACTTTTTTTTAATTTAATGATTTTCATAATTTTTCTGGTTGCCTCCTATGTGTATGTATGATGTACAGCAGATTTTCTGCTCAAAATTTCATAAAAAGCTAATGATTTTTTTTTTTTTAAGAGAGAAGCTTAAGACTTATGAGGGTGTAATTAAAATGCTACTCCTTCTCCAAAAATTAACGTACATGTTTTTTTTCATTTACAAGTACGTCAAACAATACATAACAAAAATAGAATGGTTTTGGCGATAACGTGATTGGTATTCGTACAATATTTCTTTTTTGAATGCTTATTGAAAATTCCTTAAAAAATGTGTAATCTCTAAATTCAATTTTTTTTAAATGTAAAGTTTTGTTTGAAAAATGCATACCAAATTGAATGCTTCGTACTATTAACATCAAGTGAAAAAATTTCCAAGTATTAGGCAAAATAGAAAAATAAGCATTATCATTTTAAAAGAAGACAAACTAGTTATTTTACTTTTCCAAGATAAGTCAGTTTAAAGTTTTGATTTACCATTGGGATGTGAATAAAAAAATCGTAAAAGTTATCATATCTTTGTGTTTTTTAAACTTAGAACTTTCAAATTTTGTACGTAAAAAAGTACATAAAAAATTAAGGCTAAAAAATTAGATTTGATTTTTGATCGATTTTTGTCAATTGAATCCTAATGTGTCTCCTTAAAAAAACACATTATATGGAATAACATTTTATTATTTAGAGTTCTACGAAACACTTAACAGAGGAAATTCTATCACAGCGTGAAATATAAAATAGTACGAAGGTCAATAACTGAAACATTATGTAGCTGTATACTCAGTTTCATTTAATTCGTGTTTGATTTAAAAGACTAGGAATGAAGTTCAAATGTAATCTGTAATCATTTTTAGAGGGAAAAACATATTATAATGAAGTGTGATAGCTTATTTTCATAAACAATATCTACAATAGAATAACGAAACTAATTTGCTTATCAGTAGGAAATAAAATAGTTACACACTCACTGAGGTTTTCTTTTTTTACATCCAATTTCATTATTCATATTTTCTTTTAATTTTGAAATAAATGTCATGGCACTCAATTTAGGGAAGTCAGTATAAATCACACTCATAAAGAATAAGGAAGACGAAATATTTAATATTAATATTAATATTCAAACTGAATGCAAGAAATTATTTTGAAGAAACTTGCATAAATTGTAGTAAATAACTTTCCTAGAAATGTATTCATCTTTTTTTGCAGATTTAATTTATTCTAAGTGAAGTTAAGCAGAAATTTGTATCACAAGTAAAGTAAAAACATTCGTGCTTTTAAGAATTATATGTCGTAATAGTTTAAGTATTTGGATACATGAAGAGAATCAGATTTCATGGTCGGTATACCGCATTGTAGTCATTAAGATAAAGAAGAAAAAACACTATCATTTACCTAAAATACCGAAAACTCTTAAGCGATAACAAAGAAAAAAATTATTTTAATAATTTTTTTTTAAATCAATCAAAGAAGAATTAATATATGGTTGCTAATTAGTACACAAAAAAATTAACTTATTCATGATTTAAAATAACACTTGTGAAAAGAGGCATGGCTTTAAATAAAATAACACCCTTAATAAATGAAACATTGGGCAACATTTTAGTGTGTGTTTTTATTACATTCATTTTATAAGCAAACTTATTAGAAAAATAAGATAATTAATTTTTATATAGTCCCCATGTATAGTTTTTAATTCTTCCAGCAAAATTATGTATTTGATTGAAAATAAAAATAACGTCAGTGTTATTAATCATCAAATATTATAAACAAAGAGATATAAATCTAAAATAAAGAAAGCATTAAAAATGTCATATAAAGCAGTGAACCATTTTCTGAGCTTAGAAATGCTAAACATATTTAGTTGGCATCATTCTAATGTCCTGTAATCCTTTGTTTCTACGAATTATGTTCTTCGCAACTTTATTTTAGCATTTTCTTTATAACTCAGAAAATTTTTTTAATCTTGATTCTGATAAAAGAAATGAACAGAAGCATTTAGTTAGAAACAAGCAAACAAAAATAGCTTCAACAAACAATATTTTAGTTTCCACTTTCTTTGGAACATTTCGTGGAAGCTAATAAATCAAAAGACAGATGAATAACATAAGGAAGATCTTTTGTCTTCACTCGACGCATCGGATGATGGATCCAAAGTGTTCTAAATGTGTTTTCTAGGTAAAAAAGGAAAACGAAAACAGTAGAAAATGCAACGGCAGAAATTTCTGAAATAGACGAAGGAAAACAATACCCGTTGTTTGATGAACCTATAATGTGAAACATAAATTCCAATTTCTACTATTTTCCCTATTTTATCTTTTTCTTAAAATTAAGTTGAGATATATTTTTTGTTCTAAGTAAAACAATTACAAAAGACATAATATTGTTTTAAAAGGGGAACTACATGGAAATGAGTGATAGGTAAATAGTACGAATTGCTACAGACTAGTTGTACTTGAATATATTTTAAATCATTCCTTTTTTAACACGCTTTTATAAGTTTCACTTGCGTGTAACGGAATCTTAGAACTCGATTTTTACCAACTTTAAAAGGTCAGATTAATTCGAAATTTTGCACACTTGTCAAGGACCGATGACAATACAATAATTTTATAATTTGGTTCCATTGTCCTGATTAGGATCCTCAGGAATAAGGATTTCTAGATTTGGCGACTAATTCTATTTACCATTTCCAAATTTGGCAACTAATTCCAGATTTGTCGAATAAAAGACTAAAGCATAGCCCTAAAATTGAAAACATGATTGTGGTTAATTGAATTAAAATAAGCAAAAAAAGTATTCTTTATGCGAGAAAGGGTAGAGTGGGTGCGTCACCAATTCTTTACCATAATATAAACAATTGTCCAGTTTTTCTGAAAACAGGAATAAAAAAAGAAACTCGTGCTTGTGGGGAAAAAATAATTTATGTTCTAACTGCTGAGCTCAGACACATTCTGTTTTTCAAAATTATTTTACCGAAACAACTGATTCTGCACTTCAGCTGACCTTGAACTCTGAAAGTAAAAACAAAACTTTCTGAATTAATCGAAGTCAACCTTTTAAATGGAAGTATATTTTTAACGTTATTTATAAAGCAATACGCGTTTAGAAGTGATGATATGAATTAACATTATAGCAATACGTTTAAAAGGGGATTGACACTTAGATTACCATGTTTTTATTAACTCGCTTTCTTTTTAGTTCGATTCAGCACAAAAGCATATTTTTTAGTTTTTTTTAAACTATGATTTATATTACTGTTACAAGTTACGCCTGACATGATATGTTTAATGCAAAGAATCAAAGTTTTAGTAACTGAAAATATAAAAATATAGATAGATAAATTGTTTTATTTTATCTGGTGTTCACACACACACATCACACACACACACACATATATATATATATATATATATATACTTCTTTTAAATCAATTAAAAATATGACCTAACTGCACCAAAGGACTGCAGAAACACAGTGTAAGAAATAATGTAAAATTTAGCTAGTTACTCACGCGACTCATCAAGCGATCCCTTTTAAAAAGATATATAGCATGTATTCGTATAGAAGGAAAACACCTCGAACATTTAATCTATTAAAGTATAAAAATAAATGTTTTCCATTTTTTTCTAAAATTTATTGCTTGATTTGAGTTACAAACCAAAGATTGAGTTTATTTTTTTTTAAATGAAGGCGTTTTTTAAAAGAAAAAAAGAGAATGTTTGTTACGGATAAAAAGTAGTAAATGCTGTACCGTTTTGGAATCTTAACTAAATGGATCATATTTTGAAATAACTTGCCAAGGGAAATGTGTAATATTTTTCCTTTCATGAAAATTCAAATTTATTTGACAGCATTTTCTTAAGCCTAGGGCAAGCTACATTAATTTTAACAAACCGTTCATAGTATTTTGATTAACTTGTGACTGTGGTTAATAGTACGGCTATGTAAGCTCATGTTAATGAAATAATTACTGTAAAATAGTGTAACTTATGGTCACAATAGCTAATGATGAGTTGAAGGGTGTCAACAGAGGTGTTTTTAATTGTTATGGATAAAAAAAAATATTTGTTCTATTTGGAACATTAAATAAATTGGCCATCTTTTGTACTTGCTTGGGGTGTATGTAATATATTTTTTTTATTTCATGTAAAGTGAAATTCAGGTGATATTTCCACACAAACTCCGATTCAAACACTCTGCGTTCAATTTAACTAAATTATCTTTGTGTTTTGCTCGATTGAGGCTGTGATTATTAGCACAGCTTTGTAAGATCACGTTAGTAAAAAAAATCAGAGTAATCTGTGAGTTTGTGTCACAGTACTTATGTAATTAGGAATGTCATTTTCTACATTTTCAAAAATATGCTGACTTTACTAACCAAGTGATATGGAATTATTGTTTTATTTCCCAACACTGATACGATCCTTCTTTTCAACCTCCCTTGCTACATTGAGTTTCTGACACTATATTTATAAATAACCTTTTTTAAATTTTTATATTTCTAATTATTTTTCTATATACACAAACAACCGTACAGCACGACATTATTCTAATACAAAACGAACGATATATAAAACGGTAAGATGTCTTTGTTACGAAATATTGTTTACAATAACGTTTGATTATACATGGAGATAATGAATTTCGTTAATAATTAGTGACAGCAACATTATAATGCTCGAAATTAATCCTCCTAATGATATACAGAAAAGATAAATTTCATTTCCTACCATTTGAATTTTGTTCACCAAAATTTCACATAAAAATTAAATAACAATATATATATTCACATTAGAATGATACTGAATAGAAATACAAAAG